>CM070800.1:119855596-119878581 GCA_036325905.1 Lepus oiostolus | reverse complement strand
GATCCCCAATCTCATGAGGTTGAGTCATCAGGAAGGTGACAGCAGCCCCTGCTCTTAGGAGAGCGAGGCCCCAGGAGGGTGAGCTCCTCCAGACCTGAGCCCAAGACTCAGCCCTCACTACCCCCATCAGCCACAGCCTGGATGAATGGCACCCCTGCTCCCCACCCCTCACAGAAATCTAGTAGGTGTGACTCTGATTGGCTGCATCTTCTCTGACATGATGCCTTCTCACTGGCTCAGCAAACTGTCCAATCAGACACACTGGATCAACAATGAAGAGCAACATGGGGTCTTTTGCTTCCTGCTGCTAAATACAGCTTCTCCAGTCTGCTGCTTATAGGGGTTCCACGAGGCTCAGTCTTTGTCATCTGTGAAGTTCTCTCACTACAAAAACCATCAGAAGGATGCCTGGAATCTGGAATATGGGGAGTTTGTGGGGTTAGTTGCCTCTTGCTTGCAGGATGGTTTCTGGCATGGGACACTGGATATCTTTTCATTCCTGAATGTTGTGACTGGCTCAGGCCTAGAGTTCTGTATTTTTCCAAATTGTGTGGTTAGGATGCACAGGTTCTCAGGGAGAATCCAGATTTCATGCATGAAATTTGGGGGAGAACCCATGATTTGTGGGATCCCCTGTCCCTTGTTTTTCCTCCTGGATAATGTAATTCCCCTCAGTTAGGAAACAGGTCACTAAATCCACAACCCAGTCCTCTTGGCACAGCTCTTCCTAAGGGAGTGAGGCTCTCATATTGTGGTTGTTGGATATGAGCTGACCCTGGGGCAGAGAGCTGGATTAAAAGTGGAGCAGCCAGGTCTCAAACCGGTGCTCATATGGGATGCCGGCACTTCAGGCTAGGGCTTTAATCTGCTGTGCCACAGCACCGGCCCCTGTACTGTTTGCTTTTTAAAAATTGTAAAAGACAAAGGACTTTTTGGTTTACATAAATCATTGATATAAGACAAACCATTTTAGACTACTTTAAAATAATTTGAAATTCTACATGTTCTTTTATTAAAATACTTTGCTCTTATTTTAGAGGCTTTTTAGGATTATTTCAAAATGCATATTAAGGAACCAATAGATAGGGAAGGGAAAAATGAGAATGAGAATGTGTCTTGGCACCCAAGATGTGTTACAAATAACAAAGTGAGAATAACAAGAGAGAAGGCCCACTCTTCCAGGAACAAAAAGTCCTTGCCAAGGTCCTATGTGCACCTAAAGGTCAACAAATGAGGATCAGAGGCACCTCAACCTTTAACCCCCATGCCCTGTATTTATAAAAGGAGCCCTCCCAACCTCTGAAGCATGACTTCCCTGGCCCCCACTCTGTTGGAACTGGTGCACCTTGCCCAGGAGGGGAATCCCAATAAAAACCTGTAAACTGATTTATTTGACTAGGAAGATTTCTTACACACTGGACACCTTGTGCAAAGAATGCAAGTGATCTTTGTCCTAACGAGAAATAAAACTGGTGTTTGGCAAGGAGAGAGAGGAACAAAGCAGAACAAATAACTTAAGGAATATAAGGGAATATAAGAATGTTACAGATTTGTAGCAGATAATTTTGTGGGAGATTTCTTTGGCTGAGTTTAGAAGGAAATTATTTCTTTTTTTTTTTTTTAAATAAGTACAACATCTTTATTTGGCATTGGGTATCCTGACTTTTTTTTTTTTTCATTACAGTTCCTTAGAAAACAAAAAAAAAAAAAAATCAAAACAATTAATCAAAAATAAAGATTCAATGGCCATATTTACAAATAGCAGAGCCAACCCGGGCATCTCCCCTGCGCGCACTCATACCCCCACCCCCCAGGACATGGTTAAGGGGTTAATAAGCTTTGGGCAGTGCAGGAGGCGGGTTCCATGGGTCTTCTGGTTCTGAGACCCCTTCCCCCACAGAGTGAGGGTATCTCCTGCAGCCAATGGGGTACCCAGAGTATGCCTTGGCAGCTTTATTTGCCCTCTCTGGGTGACTTCCGCAAATAACCCTGCATCCAGCAGCTGCCAGTGTCTTTAATTCAGTGAGTGAGTCACTTCCAGGACTGCCCCTCCCCACTTTTCCCCACTACCTGGATCGTTAATGACCTCGTTACACCACAAATCCCAAACCTGCTAAAAAACCAAAACAAAACAAAGACAAAGGTGGCCCTGCTGCTGTGTGACCTCCCCCAGACAACCTGATGTCAAAGTCTCAGCTTTCACCTCTTTCTCATGCCCTGGATGCTCAAAAAAGGTGCTCAGTGTCAGGGAAGGCCACACAAAAGCCAGAGCTGCTAATATGATCCAGCAGGGGTGGGGGGAAGGGAGAGAAGGCCTCGAACAATGGGAAACTGAACCCCACAGGATAGGCATTAGTCATCACCAAAGAGCTGCACAAGTTCTGGCCAGTTTGTCCTTACAAATGTGGAGGGACTGCTGGGAGGGTGTCTCCCAGGCACGGGCCACAGGACACCTCCAGCAGAGGGTAACAGAGAAAAAAGGCCTTGAATGACAACATTCCCAACCCTGTCCTTCAAAAAGGCCAGACTGGGGCAGAGAAGGCAGCTCTAAACATGGCCCCGCCTCCGCCAAGGGGAGGGAGCTCAGCCTACCAGGAAGGGTTCACAGATACCTGGCCCTAGTCCCACAACCCCTCTGGAAGCCACAACGACCTGGGAGAAAAGACCAAGGTGTTCCAACCCGAGAGGAGCCAGGCCCTGGAGGTGACTTGGGTCCTGCAGATGCCCATCACCCTCCGCCCCAGTCCCCCTCCCTCTCTCCCCCCGCTGCCTCCAGCCCTCACTTCACCAGCACAGACTTTGGTAGAAAGGCTCCATGACGAGGTCTCCACGGTGGGAAGACGGCTGCGGCGGCGGTGGCTGCCCCGCGGCTGCTGCTGAGTGCAGGGCCCGGACGCAGAGGCAGAGGAGGAGGCAGAAGCTATGGCTTTGGCTGCACCTCGGGGAAGGCTGTAGAGGTAGACGGCACCGATGAGGAGCCCAGCGCCAAGGGCAAATAATGGGTCCAGTTGGAAGCCAAAGAGGCGAATGGAGGCAACAGTGGACAGCACAATGGACAGGGAGGTGGTAAAGCCCTTGAGGATGTTGTCAGCATACTTGACAACGACAGCCACCAGAAGCCCACCGAAGGCCTGGTTGAGCACCACACCCCAGATGGCAGGTGTATACCCAAAGAAGAAGCCGCGGTGTGCCACAGCAGTGCGCTCAGCCCACCAGAGCCCCACCAGGCCCAGGGCTGTGCTGAAGAGGCCCAGCAGCAGGTTGCGCAGCCACACGGAACCTGAGCTGCCTTTGAGGATCTTCTCAAAGTAGACGCCTGCAAAGCCGAGGAGAGACAGGAGGCCACAACAGCTGCGAGGCCTGCCCCCGGGGTTCTGATCCAGTGGCCGTGGGCCGCCCCCACCAGCTTGCTGTGCCTGGACAATGGCGACCCCAGTGAAGAGGAGCAGCAGGGAGGCCTGCTGCAGCCGGGAGAGGCTGCGGTTCAGCATGAGCACTGAGAACAGTGCCGTGGTCAGGATCTTCAGCTGGTACGGCACCTGGAAAGTGGCCACTGGGAGATTGGAGATGGCAACGTACTGGAGGTTGTTCTGCAAAGTGTAGATGAGGGAGGGCACCGCAAGCTTGAGCGTGTCCACGTACTGCACCAGGACAGCCTCGTGGAGGAAGAGAACCAGGTGTTTCACATTACCCCTCTTCTGGGCGAAGAGCAGCAGCAGGCAGGTGAGGCCCTTGAGCCCTTCGGCCATGACCACAGCGGTGGTGGCAAAGAAGCGGTCCCCAGGCAGCGTGCAGGCATAGCGGATGCTGAGGATGAGGGAGGCGTTCTGGACCACCAGCACAGCTAGGGATATGTACTTGAGGTGTCTGTGAGCCGCCCTCGCGGTCCCAGCTGCCAACGCCCCCGTGGAGACCGCCCCTGGTCCGGCCGCCACGGTGGAACCGCCAACCCCAACCGCTGCCATGTTGGCATCTCCGAAGGAAATTATTTCTATGAGTTTCTCATGTTATATAAGTACAAAGACAGAACTATGGATTTGGGCAACATGCTAAAGCAATAAAGTTAATAAGATACATATATGTATATATACATATATGTGTATATATGTATACATATCTGTAATAAGTCATATATACTTTATATATACATATAAGTCTTAATGTTTCATTTTGAAATCTATTTTTAATTCAATTTCCCTTTTAGTAGCTTCTACTTAATTGATGATTTTCTTTGTCAAATTTCTAGGCATCTCCTGTAAGTTATTTCTTCCTCCTTGGTTCTGACTGTTGTGACCTGACATTAAAACTGTTTTATTTAGAAACCTAAGGTTATGCCTACTTCAATAGGATAACTTGATTCTTCTGTCTTTTTGTTAGGTAAGAAGTCAGAAATTAACTTATGTGTGTGACAAGGGCCTAAGGAAAGGGACATCTACAGCAGTCCAGCATTCACATTTCAAAGTCACCCAAAAACATTCCAGGTGCTGTCCAGTATCTGCACTTCCAAGTCCTGCCCTCAGACCCTGACAACCTTCCAGGGGGCCCTGCCCCTTCTACCTGGCCTGATAAGCATCCTTCCTCTAAGGTGGGCACCCTAGAGAGAAGCCCCTTGGCCAAGCTAGCCAGGCTTCCCCTGTCTGACTTCAGTGGGAAACTCAGAAAGGAATTTTTTGTATTTACACCCAAGAAGTCCTTTGTTCTGGAGAAGGAGACAGCAAAAAGGTGGAAAGGCAAGACTCAGCCCCTTAAAAACCCCAGCCTAAATGTGAACTACGCACTCTCTCTGCTTTGTCTGGAGAGGTGCCCATCCATTCTTATGTACGTCCCAACCCTAATAAACTTTGCTACTTTGCTTTCCACTGCTCTCTGTCTCACACCTGAATTCTTTATTGCATGAATACAAGGACCCTTAGCTTCTTCTCCAGTGACAATTCCTTAATGTGTTTAATTTTTCCCATGTAATCAGACAATTCCTTCAGCTTTTGTTTCTAAGGGTATTCTATCCAAGGCTTTCATGTTCTTCAATAATATTTTTAGATAGGAAGGTAGAAGTTAGCCTATGTGCATGAAAGCAGCCATGGGAAATAAAACATGTGCTCTGCAGAAGGAATGCAGTAGTCTTAGAAGCATGAGCAGGCCAGCCTCACCAAACAGAACCTGAAGGGGGGCATGGGAATGAAAAGAGGGATGAGGGTGCAGAGAATGGAGCCAAGACAAGGCTTATTTATTCCCGTGTCTCAGCAATATTTATGCATAACCAGCTATAGCTCAAGGCAACACAGAGGATAACACCATACATAAGCAACTTATCAGGCTTTCTGCAACACAGTCATAACACAGTTAATTTTAGCAGAGTGTTCTTGTTTCATCATTCCCCTTCAACAGGGGAGTATGTGACTTTTTTATCCCAGGAATTCCGCAAGCCGAGATGGACCTTGACTTGTCGATGACTTGCTTATGGGCTGCCTACAGAAGCATGCCTTGGGAAACAGCCCAGTATTTTATCCTACAAAGTCCTGCCTTATCCCAATAACTTCGTAGGTGGTCCTAGTCTTCCCCTCCAATAAACACACACCCAGAAAACACTGTTTGCTTGGTGCAAAGAAGGCTACTGAGTCTGATAATATTATCTAATTTTGTACCTGGGAAATCTTGTGTCCAGGAGAGGAGTGTGTGTGTGTGTGCATGCCGGCCACGGCAGCCATTGGAGGATGAACCAACAGCAAAGGAAGACCTTTCTCCTATCTCTCTCTCTCTCACTGTCCACTCTACCTGTCAAAAAAAAAAAAAAGAAGAAGAAGAAAGAAAAAAAGAAATCCCATTATTGACCAGTGCCATGGCTCACTAGGCTAATCCTCCACCTGTGGCACCAGCACCCCGGGTTCTAGTCCCAGTCGGGGCACCAGATTCTGTCCCAGTTGCTCCTCTTCCAGTCCAGCTCTCTGCTGTGGCCTGGGAAGGCAGTGGAGGATGGCCCAAGTGCTTGGGCCCTGCACCCACATGGGAGACCAGGAGGAAGCATCTGGCTCCTGGCTTAAGGATTGGCACAGCACACTGGCCACAACATGCTAGCCGGAGCGGCCACTTGGGGGTGAACCAATGGAAAAAGGAAGACTTTTCTCTCAGTCTCTCACTCTCACTAACTCTGCCTGTCAAAAAAAAGAAAGAAAGAAAGAAAGAAATCCCATTGTTAATTTTTGCTCCTCACAATCAACTTCATCAGGGGAATCTGTGGAAATGTACAGTAGGTTTTTAAGAGAGCAGGGGAGCCCCAGGTCTCTGTTCTACCATTAGGCTGAGGCAGAGCTGAAGGACACAGGTGCTGACCATCAGGAGGAATCACAGAACTTAAGCCTAGTCAGCAGTCTAGCAACAAGCCATGACACCTGAAACCAGAGACCGTCAACTCTTCCATGACTTCACCACACCAAAGTAACGGGGGTGGGGGGGGAATGGTGATGAAGGAAGGTGCCTGGGGTGCTTGTCTCACAAGGAATTTCCATGTGGACATGCAGTGAGCAAAGCAAGATTTATTTAAGTCAGAAACCTCTTGCCACAGCAGCCATTAGGGGGTCTCCAAGAGAGGGAGACCTGAAAAATGGAGTGGAGTCTTTTAACTGCAATTTGGATGAGCAGAATAATACCAGCTAACAATCAGTCAGAGGCTGGGGACAAAACCCATCAATAATCCTGCCTAGCTTGCTCTTGTTAAAACAAAAATCCAGGCCGGCGCCGCGGCTCAATAGGCTAATGCTCCGCCTTGTGGCACCAGCACACCAGGTTCTAGTCCCGGTCGGGGCGCCGGATTCTGTCCCGGTTGCCCCTCTTCCAGGCCAGCTCTAGGGAATGCAGTGGAGGATGGCCCAAGTGCTTGGGTCCTGCACCCCATGGGAGACCAGGAGAAGCTCCTGGCTCCTGCCATCGGATCAGCGCGGTGCGCCAGCCGCAGTGTGCCAACCGCGGCGGCCATTGGAGGGTGAACCAACGGCAAAGGAAGACCTTTCTCTCTGTCTCTCTCTCTCACTGTCCACTCTGCCTGTCCAAAAAAAAAAAAAACCACAAAAACAAAAATCCAGCCAATTAGTAGGATAGGCCAATTCTTTCTATTCTCATGATAAAACTAGAAGCTCAGAAGGGTGGAGCATTGCTACTTTTGTCTTGCTAATAGACAGGATCTGGGGAGAAGCAAGCTTCTTGTCTACTCTTACAAGGACTCCCCATTAGTCCTAACACCAGCACCCCCTGCCTTAGAACCTCTTTATAAACCCCCAATCACCCTCCTCCAACAGCATGGTAGTCCTAATGAAGGCACCCTACCTTCCCCTAATCCTGTGAGTAATATTTGCAGAAGAATTTCAGAAGCCTACTGAAAAAAAGGAGATGATTTGGAAGGGCAGGCTTTTGCCCCAGCTGACAGAGAACCCTCCCCCAGCTGAGGCAGAAAGCACCTCCCACCTGACACCCTGGACTCCCCTGACTGGCTGGGGGACTTTCCTCAGAACAAAGCCTGAAAATCTGCATAACTGTCAATTGAATAGACTCTTTGTTTTATTTGAAGCCTGGTGCTCCAATTACCCTGTCCCTTTAAACACGCTCTGTGCTGTGTGGTTTGGTAGCAAAAGGCTTCTTTGGGTTGGGAGGACTTTCTTTCCCGAGACTACAGCTGCCTTCTGGAAATACAGCCTTTCCTCTGGCCAGCACTCAGCTGTGGCGAATTAAAGCTGTGAGCATCAGGAGCCGGATTATTGTCTGCAAACAACATCGGTGAGCTAGCCCAGAAGTCTGCGAGGTATTTTTCTTTTTTTTAAATTTTATTTATTCAAAAATCAGAGTTACACAGAGAGGAGAGGCCTTCCATCCCAATGATTCACTCCTCAATTGGCCATAATAGCTGGAGCAGCACCGATCTGAAGCCAGGAGCCAGGAGCTTCTTCCAGGTCTCCCACGCAGGTTAGGGGCCCAAGGACTTGGGCCATCTTCTACTGCTTTCCCAGGCCATAGCACAGAGCTGGATGGGAAGAAGAGCAGCCAGGACTAGAACCGGTGCCCATATGGGATGCCGGCGCTTCAGGCCAGGGCATTAACCCACTGAGCCACAGCGCTGGCCCCTGGAATGTATTTTTCAAGTGGCTTAACCCTTTCACATTAGTAAGGAGGGCAATGGTCACTTGTATCTCCGCCCCAGAGCTGCTTTTGAGCTAACATTTTGGAGGGGACTCTGGGACATCCCAGCAGCTTCTGAGAGCACTTCCTCTCCGGGACTTTCCTTTCTCTTCCTGCTGTGACATTAGCTACCTTGCGGGGAGTCAATGGCTCCCCTTTGTGTATGGAGTCTACAGCTCTGAGACTGGGTAAGTTGAACCAGGGGCATACCTGAAATTTCTGTCTCTGCTCTTTGGGTTCATGGCATTTGGACCTGGTTTAGGTCATTTTTGTGGTTCTGGTGTGTGGGAGATGGATTCTAAGATTTTTACTTCAGCCTCCCTGTGAGGAAATTTGGATATTTTTTGGAAGAGTACTCACTTGGTTGTTTGTATGGGAATTTCTTCCCTTTGGTGAAATGTGAGTGGTTCAATTTAATTTCCATCCAAAATCACCTTGAGTTGCAGCGTGGCTGATTGGGCAGCTTATAGTTACAATCCTATGACTAAGAAAAAATGGTGTTCTAGTGTAATATTGCATGGCCTGCGTATGTGTTAAATTTAAGAGAAGGTGCTTGTTAAGTGGGATTTTTAAATGTTTATTTTATTTGAAAAGCAGAGTTAGAGAGGCAGAGGTGGGGGGGGGGGATGTCCTGTTAGGAAAAGAGGCACAGAATAGAGAGGAGGTAGTGTATGAAATTATAGCCAGACCGAATTTATTCAGAGAAAATAAATCCATAGAGATGGGTAACCAACTGCCACTGTCCACGTACCCATGACCTGACAGAAGGCCCTGACCCCCAGGGAAGGCTGGGGATGGGGTGAGGTAGGGGGCAGCAAGCAGAGGGGAATTCCTGGAAATGGTCTTTCAGGTGGTGTAAGGGGTGGAATATGAAGACAACAGAGTGTGAGACCCAATTGAGGTCTCACACTCTTTTTTTAAAGATTTATTTATTTACTTGAAAGTCAGAGTTAAGGCAAGAGAGAAGGAGATGCAGAGAGGGAGGGAGAAGGCTTCCACCCTCTGGTTCACTCCCCAGATGGCCACAATGGCCAGAGAGGGATACATCGATCTGAAGCCAGGAGCCAGGAGCTGCTTCTGGGTCTCCCACGTGGATGCAGGGCCCCAAGGACTTGGGCTGTCTTCCACTGCTTTCCCAGGCATAGCAGAGAGCTGGATTAGACATGGAGCAGCCAGGACTCAAACCGGCTCCCATAAGAGAATCCTGCACTGCAGACAGCGGCTTTACCTGCTATGCCACAGCACAGGCCCTCCAATTGTGTTTCTAGAGCAAAGAATACATTCCAATGTTTATCTCTTTTGTTCAATGCAGGAGAATGGCTGAGGCTTATGTCCTTGTCCCTTGTTCCATCAGGTCTTTCATCTACTGGTTTACTTCTCAGATGGCTGCAATGGCCAGAGTTGGGCTGATTTGAATCCAGGAGCCAGGAGATTTCTCTGGGTTCCCCTCCACACACCCAGTGCAAGGGCCCAAGGGCCTGAGCCATCCTCCATTGCTCCCCCAGGGCCACATCAGAGACCTGGATCACAATTGGAGCACCCAGGACCAGCCCCAACAGGCACCCACATGGGATGCTGGCACTCACTGCAGGTGGCTGCTTTACCCAATACGCCACAGCATCAATGTGTTTCTAACAATAGAGGTTTTGTGAGAATTCTGGTAAATGGGATGGAGTAAGCATTTAAATCCCTTAAACCTTCCAGCAACTGTGTCTGTGGCTGTTGATGCCCAAGGAGACAGGTTAGGAGTCCTTGTCAATTTAGAAAAAGCAGGAGCTTCAGCTCTGCCTCAGCCCAATGGTAGAGCAGAGACCCTGGGGCTCCCTTATCTCTTAAAAAATCTATCATAGGGGCCAGCACCATGGCTCACTTGGTTAATCCTCCACCTGCAGCACTGGCATCCCATATGGGTGCCAAGTTCTAGTCCTGGTTGCTCCTCTTCCAGTCTAGCTCTCTGCTGTGGCCCAGGAAGGCAGTGGAGGATGGCCCAAGTGCTTGGGACCTGAACCCGCATGGGAGACAAGAAGCACCTGGTTCCTGGCTTCAGATTGGCACAGCGCTGGCCATAGTGGCCATTTGGGGGTGAACCAATGGAAGGAAGACCTTTCTCTCTGTCTCTCTCACCAACTATCTGTCAAATAAATTTTAAAAATTAAAAAATAATCTATTGTAAATTTCCACAAATGCCTCTGATAAAATTGACTGTGAGGAACAAGAGTTAATAAAGCAATAAAAGATGTTTTTCCAACAGAGTGCCTACTGAATCTGAAATGAGGATATAATTATGTATGTTAGTGTCCAGTACCATTACTGGGACTAGAGTTGCTTTGTGAGTTCAATGCTCAAGTAAATTTTTCAGGTTTCAACTGAGGAACAATAGGGTTAAGTGAGGTTACTAACAGCAGGAAGTAATTATATTCAGTTGATTGGAACTTTTAAAAAGGAATTTTAACCGTACTAAAGCCATCCTCCTTCCCTTTTCCTTTTCACATTTTATATAGCAAAAACCAATTACTGATATTGTATATTGCCTGAAGTACTCTGGTGAATAGTATCATTTGTATAATGGTGGACTTTTGACCCAGCTAACAAAGAAGCCTTCACCCAACTGCTGCTGAGCCCCCTGGTTAAGAGGTCTCCATCAGAAAAAAGCTTGGACATTTACATATTGTCAATTAAGCTGACTCATTGTTTTATTTACAAACCCCTGAAGCTACCCTTGTCCTGTAAGAAACCCTTTAGGCCGGCACCACGGCTCATTAGGCTAATCCTCCACCTTGTGGCACCAGCACACCAGGTTCTAGTCCCGGTTGGGGTGCCAGATTCTGTCCTGGTTGCCCCTCTTCCAGGCCAGCTCTCTGCTGTGGCCCAGGAGTATAGTGGAGGATGGCCCAAGTGCTTGGGTCCTGCACCCCATGGAAGACCAGGATAAGCACCTGGCTCCTGCCTTCGGATCAGCGCAGTGTGCTGGCCACAGTGGCCATTAGAGGGTGAACCAATGGCAAACAAGAAAGACCTTTCTCTCTGTCTCTCTCTCTCACTGTCCACTCTGCCTATCTAAAAAAAAAAGAAAGAAAGAAAGAAAAGAGACCCTTTAGCAGTTATGGCCTGGGATAGCAGTAGAAGATGGCCCAAGTCCTTGGGCTCCTGCACCCAAGTGGGAGACCCAGAATAATCTCTGGCTCCTTGCCTCGGATTGACACAGCTCTGGCCATCGCAGCCAATTGAGGAGTGAACCTTTGGATGGAAGACCTCTCTCTCTCTCTCTACCTCTCCTTCTCTCTCTGTGTAACTCTGACTTTCAAATAAATAAATAAATCTTAAAAAAGTTAACCCAACCCTTTAACAGAGATAGAACATATTATGTCAAGAGCTCTCTCTTGGGGCTGTACTGTGGCATATAGAGCTGTACCTCACCTGTAGTGCCACCATCCCATGTGGGCACCGTTTCATGTCCCTGTTGGTCCTCTCCTGATCTGGCTCTCTGCTCTGTGGCCTGGGAATGTGGTGGGAGATGCCCAGGGGGGAGTACCCATGTGGGAGATATGGGGAAGGCCCTGGCTCAGCCATTGTGGCCATTTTTGGGGGGGGGTCCAGCTGGTGGAGGACCTTTCTCTCTGGCTCTCCCACTCTCTGTGGCTCTGTCTCTCAAATGAATAAATAAAATCTTAAAAAAAGAGAGAAATTTCTTTTCCCAAGATGCCAGCTTCTAGAAATAAGCTCTTTCTTTCCTCTTATCAACATTCATCCCTGTGCAGTTGGCTACCCACATGGCGAGCCATAGGGCCTGATTAAAAGATGTAAAAACTGTTGCAGAGATCTCTATATTTTTCTGTGTCATAATGTATGCTATGCATTATATGTGTGTACTGTTGTATGTGTAAAAGTTGGTTGTGTTTATTTGTGTTATTTAAAATCAAAACGTAATTTTCACGTAAGCACAAACAATAGATGAGAAAAATGATGCAGTGTTCATTGCTTCCTATGAAGTCCAATTTAAAGTTGTTCTTTGGAAAGATCATGACTTTTCTGATATTTTAGTTTCTCAGGCAATGTAAGTATAATTGCTAAAAAACGAATTGGTGGTCTTTGCTGTGGCACCTTGTGCATCATCAGGTCCCTACAACCTAAGGAATGTCTCCCTCTCATCATCTTCCTGAGAAAGACTCAAGTATACACTGACTGGAGAGGAGGTAGAGAAGATAATGTATGCGGTGCTGGGTCAGAATCCACAGCAAGGTTCAAACTGATGCTGCAAGCCTTGCTGGACTCATGGATATGTGTGAGATGGAGCAAACATCAGCATCAAGCTGACAGGTGAGCATTTCTGCCGATCTTTGACACCACGGGGCCATCTTGCCGTTTACTACATCACAGCAGAAGCCACGTGGTAGCAGACATGAGCTGGAGGTGGTATACAAACTGAACACACACTGAAGAGAATGCCCAGTACAAGCTGTGCAAGGTGGGGAGGATGTCTGGGTACAAAGGGAATCCCACCCCTGATGGCTCATGATGCTTGTGCCTTGCACAACCCAGATCCTCTCCTCAAGGTGATCATGGGATGGAATAATGATTTTGGGCCCCTATCCAATTTGACATGAGGTAATAAACCTCAGGTTTTCCTGCCAGGGATAAGAGCATCTTTGACTTACAGTGGCTGAAGAGAGATAAAGCAGTGTAGCAGCTAGAGAGACCAAGGGCTACTCTGCAGTAGGATGACTTTTTTTGAATTGCTAAATGTAAAAGATAGATTTTTCTAAATACATGTACTCTTAGCTTCTTAAAATATATAGAAGGCATTGGGCCTTTTGGTAAATATTTTCATAAGTTGTTAACATATAACTGTTCAAAATTACCTGCCAAGTTTCCACTAAACAGTAAGTTACCAAGGATAAGAAATAATTTTTAAAGATTTATTTACTTAAATGTTTGCAAAGCAGAATAACAGAGAGAGGGAGAGGGAAAAGGAGAGAGAGAGAGGTCTTCCATCCACTGGTTCACTCCCCAGAGGGCTGGAACTTGCTGATCTCAAGCCAGAAACCAGGAGCCTCCTCCCACTCTCCAACATGGGTGCAGGGGCTAAAGGACTTTGAGCCACCTTCCACTGCTTTCCTAGGTCATTAGCAGGGAGCTGGATTGGAGTGGAGCAATCAGGACTTGAACCAGTGCCCTTATGGGATGCCAGCACTCCAGCACTGCGGGTGGAGGCTTAACCTACTATGCCACAGCACCAACCCCAATAATAAATAATTCTAAGTCAACATCCCAAAGTTTAAAATTTTTGAAAGATTTATTTATGTATTTGAAAGGCTGAGTGAGAGAGACAGAGACCAACATCTTCCATCTACTGGGTCAATCCCAGATGTCTGCAATAAGCAAGCACTGGGCCAGACTGAAGGCAGGAGCCTGGAGCTCCATTCAGGTCTCCTACATCAGTAGCAGGGGCCTAAACACTTGTGCCATTTTCCTCTGCTCTTCCCAGGCCATTAGCAGGGAGCTTGATCTGAGGAGAGCAGCTGCAATATGAACCAGTGCCCATATGGGATGCCAGCATCACAGGTGGTGGCCTTACCCATACATCACAACACTGGCCTTGACATTAAAAATTTTCAAAGTGGGGACAGCATCATAAATTAAATGCAGTCTATCATACCTGCATCCCATATGAGTGCTTCTTTGAGTCCGAGCTGCTCCACTTCTAACCCAGCACCCTGCTAATGTGCCTGGAATAGCAGAAGATGGTCCAAGTGCTGGAACCCCTGCCACACATGTAGGAGAACCACTTGGACTTTCCTGGCTTCTGGCTTCTGTCCCAGCTCTGGCTGTTGTAGACAGTTGGGGAGTGAACCAGATAGACAATCTCTTTCTCATTGTCTTTATTTTTCTGTAACTCTGTCTTTCAAATAAATAAAACTAGGATTTAGTCCCCTATGTTAAATCAGTCAAGATTTTTTAGAAAATATAAATATTAATGATAAGTATTTGCTAGAGGTTTTTAATATTTGATTTTAAAGTCTAATGACTTTCTAAAAAAGATTTATTTATCTGAAAGGCAGAGATACAAAGTGAGAAAGAGGAAAAGAAAGAGATCTTCCATCCAATGACTCACTACCCAAATGGCCTCAATGGGTGCGGGTTGGGTCAGGCAGGAGCCCATAAGCAGGAGCTAGGAGCGCCTGCTGAGTCTCCCACACAGGTGCAGGGACTCTAGTACTTAGGCCACCTTCCTCTGCTTTTCCCAGGTGCACTATCAGAGAGCTAGATCAGAAGTAAAGCAGCTGGGACTCAACTGAGCCGGAGTCCATATGAGATGCTGGCACTGAGGAGGAGGCTTAACCTTCTATACCACAGTGCCTAAAATTTTGAGAAAGAGAGTGAGGGAGAGGCAGAGTGAAATGTCTTCCATCCACAGGTTCACTCCCCAAATGGCCACAATGGCTGGAGCTGAGCCAATCCAAGAGGCGCCAGGAGCTTCTTGTGGGTCCCCCATTCTCAAGCACATCTTGCTCTGCTTTCCTAGGATTAGCCTACTACGCGCCAGTGCCTGGCCCCTCTAATAACATTTTCAACCATCTTCTCAAGTGCAGCTTCTTACAGTTTCCATTTGATTGACTCCTTTCCAACAACTAGCCATCTCTTACAAGCTATTTTCTCCTCCTTTATTGTTTAGTTATGGCCTATCATGAGAAATGCTTGTCCTTACAGCTGACATTGTGGCACAGCGGGTTAAGATGCTGCCTGTGATGGCAGCAACCCATATGGACACTGGTTTGATTCCTCATGGCCCACTTCTGATTCATCTCCTAGCTAATGCACCTGGGAAAACAGGAGAGGCTGGCCCAAGTCCTTGGGACCCTGCACCTATGCAGGAGACCTGGATGAGACTCCTGGCAGTGGCTTCTGCCTGGCCCAGTCCTGGTTGTAGTGGCCATTTGGCTAATGAACTAGCCAATGGAAGACTTTTCTCTCTCTCTCTGTAACTCTACCTTGGAAATAAATTAATCTTAAAAAAGAGAAATATTTATCTTAGGAGACTAGGGATAGTAAGAGTACTTGATCTTTACACCTAATTTTTTAAAAAGCTTTATTTATTTATTTGAGTCAGAGTTATACAGAGAGAGGAGAGGCAGAGAGAGAGACAAGTCTTCCATCTGCTGGTTCACTCCCCAGATGGCCACAACAGCCAGAGCTGTGCTGATGTGAAGCCAGGAGCCAGGAGCTTCTTCCAGGTCTCCCAAGTGAGTGCAGGAACCCAAGGACTTGGGTCATCTTCTGATGCTTTCCCAGGCCATAGCAGAGAGCTGGATAGGAAGTGCAGCAGCCAGGACTCAAACCAATGCCCATATGAGACGCTGGCATTGCGGGCAGTGGTTGACCTGCTACACCACAGCACCAACCCCTACACCTAATATTTTTTAAGCTTTCTTTTTATTTGAAAGGCAGACTTTACAGAGAGAAGGAGAGGCAGAGATCTTTGGTCTACTGCTTTATTCCCCAAATGGCCACAATGGCTGAACTTGAGCCACAATGGCCAGGAATCAGGAACTTCTTCTGGGTCTCCCACCTCACTGTCAGGGGCCCAAGGACTTGGCCATTTTTTACTGGTTTTCTAGGCACATTAGCAGGGAACTGTATCAGAAATGGAATAGTCAGGACTAGAATCAGTGTGCATGTGGAATGCCTGTGTCACAGGTGGTGGTTTTTACACACCACGCCACAACACTGGCCCCTACACCTGACTTTTCTAGATATATTTAAATTGTTCTATGGGATTTTTTTCTGCTTTTGTTTCTAATGTGTATTATTTTCTTTAATTTTTATGTATTTATTTATTTGAAATGCAGAGTTACAGAGAGGCAGAGAGAGAGAGAGAGAGAGGTCTTCCATGTGATAGTGCACTCCCCAGATGACCACAATGGCCAAAGCTGCACTGAGCTGCAGCCAGGAGCTTCTTTTGGGTCTCCCACAGGGATGCAGGGGCCTAAGGACTTGGGCCATTTTCTGCTGCTTTCCCAGGCCATAGCAGAGAGCTGGATCAGAAGTGGAGCAGCCAGGATGTGAACTGACACCCATATGGGATCACAGTAGTGCAGGCAGTGGCTTTACTTGCTAAGCCACAATACCGGCAACAGGTGTAATCTTTTCTAAGTTTTTTCATTCTTTTATAATGTTGAATGCTCACAGCCTCCAGTGTCTAAGTTTGGGTACCTTTCCTTTGGGTTTAACTTCTAAGTAATCTGGAGGAGCTTCCCATTAGAAAAACAGCACAAAAGAATTTTCTTTACCTTTTGGTTATTACAGAAGGGAAAGAAATTTTGTGTTCTGTCAAGATTATCTCATGTATTCTCTGACTTTGGGTTTAGAAAACTGTTTTAAGAGTTGAGATTTTAATATATTTTAAATGTCTATATCTATTAATTAAATATTCAATATACTTAATATACTTATACATAATTTGACTTAATATTATGTAAGTGATTATTATCTCATAATGATCAGGGATCCTATGTGGTCTTCCATCCACTGGTTCACTCCCCAAATGACCGCAATGGCCAGATCTGAGCTGCTCAGGATCCAGGGGCCTCTTCTGGGTCTCCCACATGGGTTCAGGAGCCCAAGGACTTGGGCCATCTTCTACTGCTTTCCCAGGCCACAGCAGAGAGCTGGATCAGAAAAGGAGCCAATGCCACAGGCCAGGTCTTTAACCTGCTGTGCCACAGCACCAGCCCAGAATAGCAGACTTTGACCCAGCTAACAAAGGAGCCTCAGCCCTAGCAAAACATCTTCACCTGGTTGATGCCTTGGCTTTCCCCAGATGAGCACTTACTAGAGCAAAGCCTGAACAGCTGCCAAATTGTCAACTAAATAGAATCACTTTGATTTCTAACCTCCATCTGAAGCTACCCATTTTTTAAGAAAAGATTTATTTATTTTATTTGAAAGGAAGAGGTACAGAGAGAGAGAGGAAGAGATGGAGAGAGATTTTCCATCAGCTAGTTCATTCCCCACATGGCTGCAATCACCTGAGCTGGCCCAGATGAAATCCAGGAGTCAGAAGCATCTCCCAGGTCTCCTAAGGGGGTGGCAGGGGCCCAAGCACATGGGTGATCTTCCACTGATTTCCCAGCTGCATTCACAGTGAGTTGGATCAGAAGCAGAGCAGCTGGTGCCCATATGTGACAGTGGTACTGCTGGCTGTGCCTTTACCCCATATACCACAGTGTCTGCCCCTCGACCCATGTTCTTAGAAACAGCTCTTGCTGGCTTGTTGGGTGGAAAGAGCACATTTTAGATGAAGAGATCTCTTTCTCCCCAAGATGCCAGCTTCTTGGAAATATACGCTTTCCTCTCTGGTGAAGCCAATTGTCGAAAAGCAAGGGCCTGATTATTTGTTCAGTAGCACTTGTTTTCTGCTAACTTTACATAAAAAATATAAACACCCACAGAATGCTTACCCAAGTGAATGAATGGGCATTTGTCAGTTCAGGTGTCTTCCTGATTTCTTCCCTCACTGCCCTCAGAAGTGACCAGGTCTAATTCTTTGTGGTTCTTTTTGTAGTTTACGATCTACTTCTTCCAAAGAAGAATTTTGCTTGTGTTTGTCTCTTGGCTTTTCAACTTTTCATAATGCTGATGCTAACTATTGATATTTTACACTAAAAAGATATTTTCCTTTTTTGCATTGAGTGTTTTTTCCCCAGATGTTTCTATTCTAGCTTGTAGTTCAGGCAGTTCATGTCAGTGGTTCCAGGAGTTATGGAACATTGCTTTCTTCTGGATTATTATTCGATGTCTGTGACTGTTACTTTTTTAAATTCCCCACCAGTGCTAATGCATGGCAAATATTCTAAATAACTGAGAAAAATATTAGGCTGCAGGTTGTGGATAAATTCAAATTTATATGAAGTATTCATAGGGTGGAGGGATTAACCAAATTTTCATTGATGTGTATTTTGTGATTTGTCAACACTGGGATAAACTTATTTCCTGATTCCATCTAGTAGTAACTGGCATCTCTGATTATTCATTACTAAATACCAATTTCCAGTGATTTGGTATTTCCACTTTTATATTTATTTGTACTGATTACCACTGATGTATCTGTAATGCCCATTCAGTTGTATGGATTATACTTTACATAGATTGATGCTAAGGAAACAGTGTACTACCCTTTTGGAAAACTGCCTTAAGTTTCATTGTGTAACACTTAAAATTTTTCTGACCTAAATCCTAATCAGAACTGAAGCTATCTTTGTGTTTATCCTACTCTTAATGTTCTTATATATTTTCAGTTAAAAAAAATGGAATAATTTAATACATTAATGGTGATAAATATGTGTGTAGAAGTGAAATAAACCTCACCACCATATGCATTCTATCATGCAGTTGTTTTTGATGATGGTGGAGTCACCATGTTGTAATGCAGATCTTTCACATTTCATACGCAAGTGAAATTTATTCTTTCTTAAATATTTATTTATTTGAATGGGAGAGTGACAGAGAAAGAGATCTTCCATCCTCTGGTTCACTCTGCAAATGGTTGCAATGGGCTGGATTGGGCTGGGCTGGGCCTAAGCCAGGACCCTAACTCTTCCTCTGGAGGGTACCTGAGCTCCATTTGGGTTTCCCACATGGGTGGCAGGAGCCAGGTACTAGGACAATCATCACTGCTTTCCTAGACATTAGAAGGGAGCTCAATTGAAAATAGAGCAGCTGATATTTGATACTCTGTTGGATGCCAGCATCATTAAGTAGGAACTTAATCTTGATACAGCGCTATAATGCTGGCATCCAATTTTTTCTTTAATTAACCCAGAATCAGATCATCTTTTTGTGTCTTTATATTTAAAATGGTTATCTTATAGATCACACATAGTTTGGTCTTGGTTTTATTTTGGCTGTTTCAATCTCTTTTAATTGGTATATTTTGATAATCCACATTGAACACGATAATTTATATAGTAGAATTCATTAAAATAGCATATTTTAATTGTTCTCTTTTGCTGTCATTTTTCTTTAATGTCTTATTTATTTTCATTTATTTGAAAGGCAGAGACAGAAAGACCTTCTCACCTGCTGGCTCACTGCCCAGAGGCCTGCAGCAGCTGTGGCTAGGACAGGATAAATCCAGCATCCAAAAACTGCGTATGCAGCTACCATGTTTATGGGGGGGCGGGGGGACTCAAGTACTTGAATCATCATCTCAGGATGAACATTAGCAGGAAGATTGGTCAGGTAGGATAAGTAGGCTCCCACAAGGCACTCCAGTAGCAATGACATTTTCACAAGTGGCATTTCTTACCCTCAAACCTCCCTGCAATGTCCACAGTAAGCAAATCTATTTTAATGGAGCACATTGTGGTTGCTTGTATTGCAAAGTTTAGAAATAGGGAAAAGAGCAGAAGGCAGCCAAATTTTTTTTACATTTTTAAGCTTTTATTTAGTGAAAGAAATGCATAGGAGAGTGAGAACCCTATCTATAGGAAGGAAGCAAATCTGGATTCATGCTGAGTACTAGGAACCAGCCACATGGAGGAACATCTAGGCCAGGAAGCATGGGGTGGGTGGCCCAAAGGCCACGAGCCCTGGAGGTGCAGGGCCGTAGCAAGCCCCATACTGGCAAAAGGCCAAGGAAAGGAGAGAGAAGGACACCGTGTCCCAGACTTTTAATCCACTTCCAAAGGGGAGCAGTTAATCAACCTGATTGGCTGGTGGGTACACAGGTGTGGCCAGGTAGGGGTATGAAGTCACACAGGGGCATGGTGAAAGTGTGGTCTGTTAGCTCACCTACCTAATCAATTTTATTCTATATGCCTGCCTACAACATTCTCCCCTCAGAGACCCCATTCTCTTAATCCTAAGGGACGTTGAGGGGCGTAGAGTCAACATCTCTTCCATAGCTGCATCCTGCTTATGAGGGGCGTAGTAAATTTCTTTAATTTATTCTTTTATTTCTTTTAGGCAGAGACACAAACAGATACAGTGCTTTCATCCTCCAAGGCTCACAGCTGAGTCTGCGCTAAATCAAAACCAGGAGCTGTGGGGCAGGGATTGTGCTGCATCAGTTTAAGCTGCTGATTGGGAGGCTCACATCAAATACCAGGGTGTGTGTCTTGTCTACTGTGATTTTTTAAAAAATTATTGTTTTCCAACTAATGTGAAATGTAGTTTGTCATATTTGATATCTAGAGCTATGGTGAAGTGCATTGGCAAATATCCAATGATTTGTAGATGTCACAAACTCTGGCTTATTTATTTATTTTTGAATAGTGTTATTTAATTTACCACATTTATTTTAAAAGTCATATTTTGAGACCCATTTCAGAAACCACAGTTGATTTGGAACAAACACTGTTTTGGAAGACTTTTCCTTGTCTGTGGTTACACTTTTTCCCTAATAATCTCTATGGATTGTGTATCCAAAGTGGGCATTATACAAGTTTTTCACACTTAATATCAGCTACTTACATGCTACAAAATTTAATGTGAATCTATTTTCCATTATTTAACATGTGAATAAATCACACTTTTACAGCTTGTTGGCTTGTAAAATACAAATAAATCACAGTACAGTGCTCAAATAGATGTATAAGATTAAAAGTTTTGCAGCCTGTGTTGAGGCAGAGCAGGTGAAGCCACTGCCTGACCCTGGCATCATATATGGCACCAGTTAATGTCCTGGCTGCCCCAATTTTGATCCAGCCCCCTGCTAATCTGGGAAAAAACAGGAAGATGGTCCAAGTTTTTGGGCTCTTGCCACTCAAAATGGAGAAAAATTGTGCAGGTATAAAATTCAACCATTTCATTTGTAATTCTTAGTAAGCATTTTGGGGTGGCCTCTGCTAGGCCATCCATATGCTGGTGGTATCTGGAATCACAAATGAGGTTTTAGTTAGCTACTGCTTTAATTGAGGCTGTTGCCTTCAAGATTGCTTAACTCACACCAATATATATATATATATATATATATATATTATTTAATGAATATAAATTTCCAAAGTACAGCTTATGGATTACAAAGGCTTCCCCCACACACACACCAATATATTTTTTAAAATTTATTTATTTGCCAGCGCCGCGGCTCACTAGGCTAATCCTCCGCCTTGCGGCACTGGCACACCGGGTTCTAGTCCCGGTTGCCCCTCTTCCAGGCCAGCTCTCTGCTGTGGCCAGGGAGTGCAGTGGAGGATGGCCCAAGTGCTTGGGCCCTGCACCCCATGGGAGACCAGGATAAGTACCTGGCTCCTGCCATCGGATCAGCGCGGTGCGCCGGCCACAGCACGCCAACCGCGGTGGCCATTGGAGGGTGAACCAACGGCAAAAGGAAGACCTTTCTCTCTGTCTATCTCTCTCTCTCACTGTCCACTCTGCCTGTCAAAAAATAAAAATTTGAAAAAAAAAAGATGAAGTCATAAAAAAAAAGAAAAAAAATTTATTTGTTCAGTTGAAAGGCAGATTCATAGATAGACAGATCTATCTTACTATCTAATACCTTCTGTTGGTTCACTCTTCAAATGGTTTCAGTGGCTAGGACTGGGCCAAGCCAAAGCCAGAAGACAGGAACTCTACCTGGGTTTCCCAGGTGGATAGAAATGGTCCAAGTAGTTGGACTGTCTTCAGATATTTTCCCAGGTGCATTAGTAGGGAACTGGATTGGAAGTGGAGCAACTCTGGCTTTAACCAGTGGTGGTAGTGACCCATTGTTCCATATCACATACTGAAGATTTTTTACTGATTTGTTTATTTGAAAGGCAGAGAAAAAGGTCCTCCATCTGCTGGATCACTCTGCAAAAGCCCACAATAGCGAGTGTTATATCTAAGAAAGCCAGGAGGTAGGAACTCTATGTGGGTTTCCCATTCAGATGGCAGGAAACCAAGTTTTTGAGCCATGATCTGTTGACTCAAGAGAACACTTTTGGGCTGCTGCTGTGCTGTAATAGAAAAGTCGTGACCTGCAGTGCCAGCATCCCATGGGCACTGGTTCCAGTCCTGGCTGCCCACTTCCAATGCAGCTCTCTGCTAGGCCTGAGAAAGCAGTAGAAGATAGCTCAAGTCCTTGGGCCCCTGCACCTTCATGGGAGACCTGGAAGAAGCTCCTGGCTCCTGATTTTGGATCTGTTTAGCTCTGGCCATATGGCCATTTGGGAAGTGAACCAGCAGGTGGAAGGCCTATCTCTCTCTGCCTCTGCCTCTCTGTTGCTCTGCCTTTCAAGTAAATAAATGAATATATATTTTTTAAAAAACTGAAAAACAACACTTGCAGGAAGTTGAGTTGGAGGTGTGGAATAGCCAGGACACAAACCAGGCACTCTGTGATGTGGTATGTCCAGAGAAGTAGGTAAGCCTACTGCATCTTAATGCCTACCCTTCCAATGCCTGATTTGCACAGCTTTGACCTAGGCCCCAGGTGTCCATCAGGTAAGTCTCAGGATTCTCCACATGATTACTGTACAAGAAGGCACACTCCCAAAGGTAAAATACTTTACAAACTATGTTGATATCATATTTATGGTCATCTCATGGGCTAGATCAAGTGAACTGGAAAATGTCAGGGTTCTGTGAGGTGGAGAATTAGGTCAAGATTTGGATACAGGGAGGAGTGTCACATGGAAGTTACAGAAAGCTGTGCTAGTAGATTCTGTTAATTTTTCCTGTACATACAATTGTGGCCAAAAACAAATTTTCAAGCTGGATACTTTTACGGAATTTGAGATACATAAAAGCAAGAGATGTTTTAAGGAAAACAGTACTGCCTGAGTAATTTTCTATGAAATATAGATTCTAGTGAAATCATAATTTTTTTGGTGTACTGCTACTTA
>CM070800.1:119830998-119855496 GCA_036325905.1 Lepus oiostolus | reverse complement strand
TATTTTTACTTTTTTTTGACAGGCAGAGTGGATAGTGAGAAAGAGAGAGAGAAAGGTCTTCCTTTTTGCCATTGGTTCACCCTCCAATGGCCACTGTGGCCGGCGCATCTCGATCCGAAGCCAGGAGCCAGTTGCTTCTCCTGGTCTCCCATGGGGTGCAGGGACCAAGGACTTGGGCCATCCTCCACTGCCTTCTCGGGGCCATAGCAGAGAGCTGGCCTGGAAGAGGGGCAACCGGGATAGAATCTGGCACCCCAACTGTGACTAGAACCTGGTGTGCCAGCGCCGCAAGGTGGAGGACTAGCCTGTTAAGCCACAGCACTGGCCATAATGTTCATTTTAAAAAGGCTCAGAATCATCAGTTTACAAAGTCCTGAACACCTTTAATACATAGTGAAGCTTATAAAGCTCAGATAATGACCAGCACGTGGAACCTATTATTTCCCCTGCAGGACACCTATCACAGTCTTTAAGATCTCATTATTGACTGGAGAACTATTTGATAAATGCTTATCCAATGCGTATGGCAGTTCGCAATGACTAAAAGATAAAGGAAAGGAAAGCTACAGAGGGCAGAGGATTAACTGCTGTCCAAAGTTGGCTAACTTTCCTTATGGCTCTGTGCATTCTTTTTATCATCATCATAAACTTGTATTAAACCAAAATCTGTGCATGTCATCCTTAGAGGTTTAGCTCTGAGAGTAATCGTCCTTTCTGCAGTGACAATTTTATATTTAGGGTAGGGTATGTTTGTACGTGGACTTTTGTTTGTGTGAAGTAGTTGTATGTTCAAATAACTTAATAAAAACAATTGGTATCAGATCTGGTATAGGATTTGTGTGTCCACTGGGTAGTGCCCATGAGAACAGAAGTACTTTCCCTTCCCCCTGTGTTTCCTGGGCCAGGGACCCAGAACTTTATATTTTAACCAAGATTTTATTGCTCAGAAGCAGTCAGTTTTGGTTGAACCAGTGGGCAAAGTTGAATGTTTCTGCAAGTTAGAAACATTCTGTTTTTGTCATTGTTCCTTGCTTTGTTGACCAAATATTTCAGAATGTGGTGCCATAACAACACAAGGAAATGAGAAATCCTGTGTTGATGTCTTCATTTAAGGAAAGAGTGGATGTGTGTGAGCTATATGAACAAATGGACTGACTGAATCCAGGCTGTGAGAGTTCTAGGCTTTGAGTTGTATGACATTGGCCACCATTGTAATGTCTTTAAGCCTGAAGTCCACATATGGAAAATGTAGATGAAAATGGACTCTTACGGTTTTTGTGAAAATTAAATGTGACAATGCATATTCAACCACTTAAAACCTTACTTGGAGGTGGGCAGGGAAGTATGAGCAGCAAATCCCATTAGGATGAGGGGTGAAGCTGACACCAGTGGTTGGGGCATGGGGTCATCTGGCTTCTAGCCATGGCAGTGGAAGCTGGAGCCTAGGATTGTGTTCTTTGAATATTTCTTCATTATTGTTATGAATATATTTATGTAAATATTTATGTGCTTCAAATACTGCTCTTTTTATCATGTTATATAACAGTTTTCCTCAGAGTATTTAAGTATTTTTAACTTTCAATCCTAAAAAAATTTAGTTACAAGATATCAAGAAGAGTGTATATGCAAGGAATGTGCATTCTTTTCTAGGGAGTTTGTGCAATTTTGGCTCTAAGTATTTTTGTATTATTTAACATGGAAGTAGGACAGTTATTTATGTGGGGTTTACACTTGGTTTAAGGAGATGTTTTGAGTTCAGGATTGATAAGGATCCTATTGTAAATATTAACTCAGCTCAGTCAACTTAGTTGGGCTGTTGTGCTGAGTTTGGACAAACACTGTTATTGACATTGCTGTGTAGACATATTGTAGATGTGATTAACATCTACCATCATCTAAATAAAGGAGATTTTATATATATATATATACACACATATAGATATGTGTGTATATATATAGATATGTATATATATATATGCAAATTCCTTAAGAACCCAGACTAATATAGTAAGCAAATTCAGACAAGAAAATATAAAATCAAATTAGTAAGATGCATATCTACTTGTATTCTGAGAAATGGAATGTGAGTATAATTAGAAAGCTTATGGGGTGGGAACTGGTGCTGTGGTGCAGCAGGTTAATTCCCTGGCCTGAAGCATTGGCATCCTATATGGGCACTGGTTTGAGATCCAGCTGTTCCACTTCTGATCCAGCTCTCTGCTATGGCCTGGGAAAGCAGTAGAAGATGGTCAAAGTCCTTGAGCCCCTGCACCTTTGTGGAAGACCTGAAAGAAGCTCCTGACTCCTGACTTCAGATGGGAATGGCTCCGGCAGTTGCAGTCAATTGGGTAGTGAACTAGCAGATGGAAGACTCTCTCTCTCTCTCCCCTCTCTCTGTGTAACTCCAACTTTCACGTAAATAAATAAATCTGAAAAAAACTGAAAGCTTATGGGTATAATTAGAAAACCTACTCTTAAGAAAGAGTTTATTGTTCAGTTAAATATTTTTACTCTGCATAATGTCAATAAATGTTTAATGGTGCAGCTCCTTGTTACTAGAGCAGTGCTTTTCAAACCATCTGTAGGAAGGACCAAGATTTTCGCCATCGCACTGTAGATTAATATTCTGTAAAATAAAGTAAAATGAATAATCACTATAAAAGTGAAATACTGAGAGGACAGAAGAATGCAATCTTTTTTTCATTTTAAATTAGATGCTCCACAAAATAATCATTGCTTCTCATGATAATTACCATATTTTTATTTTAAAACACCTACAACCTTTGTGTTTTGATGCTGTCTCTGAATATATAACTACCACAAACACAGATTTAATGTAATTTGAATGTTGTATTTTTAGGTAATTTCTCTTTTCTTCTGTCACATTAGTATTGTTTTGAACAAAATACTTATTCCTTGTCACGATAATGGCAGCATATTGCTTTTCATTTCATAATATTTGCAGTATTTTAGAATTTTTTTGATGTTTTACTTTCAGCATACCATCTGCATATATCTTTAATATCCTAGTTTAAGTCAGTATTTGCCTGGTGAAATGGAGGCCATCTTGCTAGGGTTTACATTGTGAGGTCATCAGCTTCTTCAAAGTTCTGTAAGTTGTCTTGGCAACTTTCAAGTACACAGTGTCTCAGAGACATCTTAGGATGGGATAATCATTCACCTCTTCCAGGTAATATATTGTGTGTATTTTATGGATGTTTGTGGGACTCTAAATAACCTTTTAACTGGGAAAACTAAAGTAGTTGAAGACTATTATGATACGTGTCATTGTCTTTGATTTTCTTTTTCTTGAGTCTTTACTTTCCTTTTTAATGTGTTGTAATAGTCAATTTATCACCAATGTTCCTTGAGTCTTTTATTAACTTGTCATTTGTCCCACTGAATTACTCATTTCTATTCACTAATCAATACATTTCAATTCATAAAACATCCAATTTTTATGTTTCATCTTTCAGATTACCATTACCGCTGTGTGTGTTTTAATATCCTAGTCTAGGTTTATTCTTTATGAACCTGTAAACAAATTAAATTTTGACTGTGAAGTCATGAACTCCAGCAAGATTATTTAAGCTCTACTTAAAATTGTCATGCACATATATTTTGAGAAATCTTGGCATCCCTGAAAACTCACACTGTCCATGTAATCCATTGTTAGAGCCATCTTTTCTTTTTTTCTTTTAAAAATATGTGTTTATTTATTTGAAAGAGATACACAGAGAGGAGAGAAAGAAATCTACCATATTCTAGTTTACTCCACAAATTTTTCAATGTCTTGGGTGGATCTGGCTGTAGCCAGGAACCAAGAGCCAGGATCCAGGAGTTTCTTCCCAAATCCACATGAGTTACAGGTGCCCAATCACTTAGGCTGTCTTCCACTGCATATTTCAGGCCATTAACAGGGAGCTGGATTGGAAGTGAAGCAGCCAGGATAGGAACCAGCACAAATGAAGGATAATTGTTTCGCAGATGGAAGTTTTACCTGCTGCACAAGGATGTTGGCCCCCATGAACAAATTTTTAACTTGAATTTTATGGGACTATAATTACTATCGGTGTACGAGTGTTACAGTGGAGGAGGTACAGACACTGGCTTCATTGAATTTTTTTTCTGCTACCTTCTTTGAACTTCTTTGATTTCCATTCTGTATTTTTTCATTCATTTTCCTTTGTAGAGTAATTGTAGTCATATAGTTTCTAGCCAAATTTTACCTACTTGTTCTATTGTTTCTATGAAATCATTGTTTCTTATAATATATTTGATTTTGTAACATCTCCAGCATCCTCCTTTAATTTTGTTGTCTGGTCTTGTAACTCTCACCTGTGAATATCTTTTTATTATTATTATTTGACAGGCAGAGTGGACAGTGAAAGAGAGAGACAGAGAGAAATGTCTTCCTTTTCCGTTGGTTCACCCTCCAATGGCCGCCATGACCGGCATGCTGTGGCCGGCGCACCACGCTGATCTGAAGCGAGGAGCCAGGTGCTTCTCCTGATCTCCCATGCAGGTGCAGGGCCCAAGCACTTGGGCCATCCTCCACTGCACTCCTGGGCCATAGCAGAGAGCTGGACTGGAGGAGGGGCAACTGGGACAGAATCCGGCGCCCCAACTGGTGCGCACTGTAGGTGGAGGATTAGCCTATTGAGCCATGGCGCTGGCCACCTGTGTATATCTTAATAATCTATTCTATGCAAATCCTTCCACTGTGAACCTCAGGTCATTTTTCTTGTTGTTTTCATTATGAGGTTATCAACTGCCATAAATTATGTAAGTTGTTTTGGCAATTTTCATGGACACAGTTTTTCAGAGGCATTTTAGGAGAATATGGACACTGCCTCCTACAAAGCATCATATTTCTTGGTAATTATGAATATTTATGGAATTGTGAGATTACCTTTGATTTTTTTGAAAATGTCAGTAGGTTGGTTCTAAATCCATATATCTTACCAATGTTTTTATTCTAGCAGGTGATGTTTTCTTTGATTTATATTTCATGGAAAATTTTATTTGTTTTTCTTTTTACCTTAATTTCAATAGTATATGTTTTAAATATATTTTATATATTTGAAAGATAGAGTTACAATGATAAAGGAAGAGAGAGAGAGTGAGAGTGAGAGATAGAGAGAGAAAAAATCTTCCTTCTTGGTTCACTCCCAAAATGCCCACAAAGTCCAAGGCTGGGCCAAACTGAAGGAACAGTACAGAAGATATTTCCAGGTCTTTCACAGGGGTGCAATGGACAAAGAATTGGTCTATCATCCAGTGCTTTCCCAGGCACATTAGCAGGGATCTGGATCAGTGTGGAGCAGCCAGGACTCAAATTTGTATCCATGTGGGTTGCCAGCACTACAGACAGTGACTTTACACACTTTGCCACAATATCAGCCTCAATAGTCTAGTTTTCAATAGTTTCTTTATATCCTTGTCATTCTATCATTGCTACTAAAAATTATTTATTCTCATAGTACTCATAATATATTTTATTTCATAACATCTTTTCTGTTTTTGCATTTGAATTTATAGCTAACACCTATATATCTCTTTTTTAAAGATTTTATTTATTTATTTGACAGGTAGAGTTACAAACAATGAGAGGGAGAGACAGAGACAAAGGTCTACCTTCTGTTGTTTCACTCCCCAGATGGCCACAATGGCAGGAGCTGTGCCAATCCAAAGCCAGGAGCCAGATGTTTCTTCCTGGTCTCCCACGTGGATGCAGGGCCCAAGCACTTAGACCATCTTCTACTGTTTTCCCAGGCTATAGCAGAGAGCTGGATTGTAAGAGGGGCTGCCAGGATAGAAATTACTGCCATATGGGATGCAGGTACCTCAGGCAGAGGATTAACCTACTGTGCCACGGAGCTGGTGCCCTATATATCTCTTTAACTTGGTATTGTAAGCCAGTCTTAGCATTGCGAATGCATGGTCATCATGGTTGTATTTTTCATTGAGATCATCAGCTCCAAAAAATATTACACTTTTTGTGGCAACCATCATGGACATTTTCAGAGATGTCCTAGATTCATCTGATAATACATTCTTGCAGTTAACAAACATTAATTATTTGAGACTCTTCAAAATTTAAAAGTTTTTTTTTAACTTTTATTTAATGAATATAAATTTCCAGTGTGCAGCTTATGGATTACAATGGCTTCCCCCTCCCATAACTTCCCTCCCACCCGCAACCCTCCACTCTCCCGCTCCCTCTCCCCTTCCATTCACATCAAGATTCATTTTCAATTCTCTCTATATACAGAAGATCAATTTAGTATAAAGATTTCAACAGTTTGTACCCACATAGAAACACAAAGTGAAACATACTGTTGGAGTACTAGTTATAGCATTAAATCAAAATGTACAGCACATTAAGGACAGAGATCCCACATGAGGAGCAAGTGCACAGTGGCTCTTGTTGTTGACCCAACAAATTGACACTCTAGTTTATGGCGCCAATAACCACCCTAGGCTGTCATCATGAGTTGCCAAGGCTATGGAAGCCTTCCCAGTTTGCCAACTCTGATCATATTTAGACAAGGTCATAAAAGACAGAGTGAGGATAGTATCCAATGATCCTAAGAGTGGCATTTACCAGGTTTGAACAATTATACAGCATTAAGTGGGGAAGAGGACCATCAGTACACACAGGTTGGGAGTAGAGCCATTGGTGGTAGAGTAGAGGTTATGATTACAAAGGAATGAGGCCCAAGTGTGCTAGACAGGGTCTAGAACAAAGGACAGAGTCATTATTAGATGTGCTAAGAAAGGTGCTGTCTAAGCTACAATTAAGTTTTCTGATTGAGAGGCAAATAGAATCTGACAGAAGGAGCGTGATAATAATCTGTTGGGCTTTAGGCCTTGTAAGTTACGAGGCCCAGACCTATCTATCTCTTCACATGGGGTACATCCTAAGGGAGGTGTGAACCTCCTAGGGGAAGGCACTCTGTTGACTTTCATTACTTGGCTGGCCTGGGAGGAGAGCTGGCCAGGTAAAGGCAGGTGGCATCTCTAACAAGAAATTTACAGTTCTGCCTGCAATGTTGCTGACCCTACTTGACCATCCTCTCAGCTGCAGTGGTCACTTTGGAAGTTGGGCTGAGTGAAGGGCTTTTCAGCTTAGAGCCAATAAGATCTGCGGCTCTGACCTGGGCATCCTTCGACTCCAGGGCAGGTCCATTTCCAGTGATCCAACTCTTGGCAGAGCTGCCAGGGCTCTTCACAAGCTGACTTCTGCTGAAGCCCAGGCTTACCACATAGAAAGCCACTGCAGTGGACTGGCCTGTTGGGTCTCCTTGAGGGCAGATCACTGTATAGATCAGCCAGTAATAGGCCTGCCATCCATTGCTTCTGATGCCTAGCTTTCTTTTCCTCCTGGTTTGTGTTAAAGCAGACCAGAGGATGCAAGTCAAGGGAGTGCCCAAGTCCCATCTCTAATCTTCGGTGGCCTGAACTACAAGTCTATAGTCACAGGCATGTTCTCTAGTAGTTTTTCTAAGGTAGACAATGCCCATGAGGAAAATTACATTCTCACTTTAAAACTTTCTTTCCCTTTGGTCTGAAAGGGAGGTTTTTTCTACTTACTGTATACTTCGCTGATGGCGAAGTGAAACTAGCTATGAGATTATTATTTAAGTTCTTATTTTGGCTATGCTATTACAGAAAAATGTTAGCCATCTCTTTTATAAGGTCTAAAGATTAAATTGTGCATCCTACAGATTACTTTATAATAGAATTAGTTTCCTACCTTGAAGAGAATAGAGAAATGAAAGAACAAGTTGGGCTTAGAATAGAGAAATGAGGGAGCAAGTCCTAGACTGCTTGCTGACTATAGCAATATTACATGAATACTTAGCAAACAATTTCAACCATTAGATAACAAGTTAAGAAAACATTTACCAGAAGGTCCAATGCCTTCTATAAATTTTAAGAATCATGTATTTGAAAACACCTGTTAAATATCTAATATGGTGTAGTTTGTTTAACCAGTAAACTTAAGCACAACCATATAAAATGTTTTTAGTTTCTTTCTACCAACAAGTTTAAAACATATGATACACAGATTCAGGTCACACAAATTAAAATGTATCTTTGATTTTAGCAGCTTAAATTTATGGACAATCTTATCTATAAGCCATTTAAAATAAAACTCTTAATAAAATTTCCTATGTGGACATACAATATGTACACACATATAACATAGCATAATAGACCAATATAGCAATTTTAATAATAGCTTTTAAAATCTTTAACTCTTTTTGTAGATTGCCAATTGATTTGAATTGCTTTTTGTTTTTAGATTACTTTAACACATTGCTTTAACAGAGCATCAGTGTTTAATTCTATGTCAAAGAGAAATTGAGCTTCCTGTGATCTTTTGCTGTGAGGTTTCCTTCCTTGGAAGGGAGCACATTGATAGTTCAGCAAGACACACAGGTTAATAAAAGTGGAGATACTGCAGGGTCAAGGAAGAGTAGGGGAAGAAACAGCAGCGGAAACTCTCCTGGAACTAGTGATTCACATTGGATCTGCGTGGAGAGTGTGGGAGCCCAAGTTCGGGACACCAGAGGCAGACTCAACACACCAGCGCTGGAACGCGAGGTGAGCCGAACCTCAATAGCCCAAGACACCAGCGGGCATGCAGAAAGAGGAGACTAGAGGGAACGAGGCTTGAAACTCCGTGGGGAAAAATTCACCAGGCTAACTAGAAGAGAGAGAGGGAAAAAAAAATGACTGATACGGACACGAGTTTCTCTCTCTCCACTCACCCCTGAAAGGCGAACAAGACAAAGAGCAGGCGCCATTTTGGACATACGTCATAAGCAGGGGGACCTCAGGTCTGCACCGGCCCTGAGCCTAGCAGAAAAACCTGACTCTGTGGGGAGGGGTGAAATAACAGGAGATTAGGATCTAACTTGGCAACCCAGTGGGAGACTGCAGGAGAATTGGAGCCCACACTGAGGGCAGCACAGATTCCCTGTGTGGTCCTTGGGAAAGAGCTTCTGATCTCTGGCTCCTGTGGGTATATCATTCGCCTGCTAACTATCTCCAATTCAGTTCAGCTGTGCGGAATTACTTCCCTTTTGAATCCAAAAAAAAAGAGAGATTTACCACACCTAACCTGGGAGTGTCATCATTGACACACCCTCAACCCTGAGGAACCAAACACAGCTCTCAGTCCACACTTATCTCAAGCCTCTAAGGCTCCACCGTAAGCAGTCCACTTAATATAGAGCTATAGTGTAACAAGAAAAAACACCACAGTGAAGAAACCAAATATCTCCAACATGCCATACAACAAACTCAAAAACCGAGGTAACAAGAACAAGGAAGACACTATGACGCCCCCAAATGAAAAAGACACCCCAATTCAAGATTATGAAGATGATGAGATTGAAAAAATGCAAGAAGCGGATCTCAAAAAATTGATAAGAACATTAAGAAGTTCTCAAAAACAAATGCTTGAACTACAGAAATCCTTAATGGACAAGATAGAAAATCGCTCTCATGAAAATGAAATATTAAGGAGGAATCAAAATGAAATGAAACAACTAGTAGAACATGAAACTGTGATAGTGACAAAAAAACCGCAATGAAATGAAGAACTCAATAGATCAAATGACAAACACATTAGGGACCCTTAAAAACAGAATGGGCGAAGCAGAAGAGAGAATATCAGACTTAGAAGACAGAGAACAGGAAAGGAAACAGGCAAACCAAAGAAAAGAAGAAGAAATTAGAAATCTAAAAAATATTGTCGGGAATCTACAGGATACTATTAAAAAACCTAATATTCGGGTTCTAGGAGTTCCTGAAGGCATGGAGAGAGAGAAATGATTAGAAGGCATTTTCAGTGAGATACTAGCAGAAAATGTCCCAGGTTTGGAGAAGGACAGAGGCATCTTAGTACAGGAAGCTTATAGAACCCCTAATAAACATGATCAAAAGAGATCCTCACCACGACACGTTGTAATCAAACTCACCACAGTGAAACATAAAGAAAAGATTCTAAAAGGTGCAAGAGAGAAACGTCAGGTTACTCTCAGAGGATCTCCAATTAGACTCACAGCTGACTTCTCATCAGAAACCGTACAAGCTAGAAGGGAATGGCGAGACATAGCCCAGGTACTAAGAGAGAAAAACTGCCAGCCCAGAATACTGTATCCTGCAAAGCTCTCATTTGTGAATGAAGGTGAAATTAAGACTTTTCATAGCAAACAGAAACTGAAAGAATTTGTTGCCACTCATCCTGCCCTGCAAAAGATGCTTAAAGATGTGTTACACACAGAAACACAGAAACATGGTCACCAATATGAATGTTTTGATGAATAGTTCTATATACATATTTCCTTTAAGAAAATTGTGGTTAGGAAAGAAAAAATAAGATTATTGTGGTAAGTTATATGGTCTTTGATTTCTCTTTCCTGAAATATACTTTTGTTTTCCTTTTTTCAATGTACTTATATTAGTCTGTTTTAGAGTAATGTCATATTTCCTTTTTACACAATTACTGTTTCAACTAAAATTATTTATTTGTTCTCAAAGTAATTATAAATGAATTTTATTCCTTCTTAAATTTTTATTCCTATTAAAAGAACAGATTTCATGAGTTTTCAGATACATTTCCAGGAAAATGACCACAATTTGCCCCCTCCCTCAGTTCCCCCTCTTGCTTTCTTTTTTCTTTAATTTTTTCAATAACAATTAAAATGTACTTTATAATCAGATTTAATGCACCACTAACGACAGTGTTCAACAGGTAAAAAGTAGGAAAACTATTATTCCACAGGAAGATAGAGAAGGTCATAAACAATGGATGTGTCATAATGTCAATTTCATTTTTATGCATTTTGTTTGTGGTATCTTACATTAACTCCAATATATAAGAGAAAACATACATTGCCTTTTTTGTCACTGGCTTATTCCACCAAGCATAATGGACTCTAGTTGCATCCATTTTGTTGTAAAACTTGGGATTGCATTCTTTTTTATGACTGAGTAGTACTCCATTGTGTATATATGCCATATTTTTATTTCATAATATTTCTTTTTTTAAAGATTTATTTATTTATTTGAAAGGCAGAATTACAGAGAGGCAGAGGCAAAGAGAGAGGTCTTCCATCTGCTGCTTAACTCCCCAATGGCCGGAATGGCCAGAGATGTGTCAATCCGAAGCCAGAAGCCAGGAGCTTCTTCCATGTCTCCAATGTGGCTATAGGATCCCAAAGACTTGGGCCATCTTCTACAGCTTTCTCAGGCTATAGCAGAGAGATAGATTGGAAGTGGAGCAGCTGGGACTCAAACCAGCACCCATATGGGATGCGGGCATTGAAGGCACTGTCTTTACTCACTGCACCACAGCACCGGCCCCTCATAATATTTCTAATTCTTTAGTTTGGTCTTTGATATTATGTGTTTTATCTATATATCACTAACATCCTTTTTCAATATGAGATCATCATTTATATCAAAACTCTTAAGTTGTCCCTGCAATCTCCATTTACACAAATTTTAAACCCATCTTAGGTCCCACCAGTTATTCACCTCTTCTTGATGACAATTTTTAAAAAAATCTTCTCAATTATTGGGGAACTTCAAATCTTCCTATGATTCTTAAAATACCCAATTGAGTAGTTTAAATAACCCATGTACCATCATCTTTCATTTATGATTATTCTCAAGGAAATGGGATTTTTTTTACCTTCTCTTTATTTCCCATTTTAAATGTAATTTTAATGATGTATTTTTCAGCAACTGCCTTTACAATTGTTTGCCATTCTATTATTACTCTTACCAGATTACTCATTTATTCACACAAAATATTCCTTAAGTTATCATGCATACATATTTTCAGAAAAATCTTGAGCTTTCTGATAATTCACTCTTTTCAGTAATATATTTTTGCTTGTTCTCAATATTTATGAGATTTGCCTTTGCTTTCTAAGAGTTTCAACAGAATATTTGCATCAGGTTTTCTTTACTGTTATTCAGGTAAAAGGTGACATATATCATTTATTTATGTTCCCTGGAAAAGATTTCATTTGTTTTCCCCTTTTAATGCAATTATAATGGACTATTTTAGCACCTTATCTGACATTGGTTTTGCACACCTCATTCCTTTTTGAAAAAGTTTTCTTTATTTGAAATCAGAGCTATAGGAAGGGGAGGGAGGAGAAGAGGGAAGGAGGGAGGAAGAGGAGAGAGAGAGAAAGGGAGAAAGAGATAGGAAGAGAGAGGGGAGAGAGATAGAGAAAGAGAGGAAAGAAGGAAGGAAGGAAGGAAGGAAGGAAGGAAGGAAGGAAGGAAGGGACCATCCATCTGCTGTTTCACTTCTCAGATAGCTGCAACAGCTAATTCTGATCTAGACTAAAGGCTAGGAATTTCATCTAGTTCTCCCACAAGGGTGGCAAGGGTCTAAACCCTTAGGCCACCTTCCACTGCTTTTCTCAGGTCATTAGCAGACAGATCAGATGTGGGACATCTGGTGCCCATACAGGATGCTGGCATCACAGGTAGTGTCTTGACTTATTAGACCATAAAGTTAGCCCCCACTCTTGGTAACAAATTATTTATTTTTCTCACAGTGATCACAATATTATTTTACTGCATTTACATCCCTTTATTATTTTATGTTTATACCTTAGCATTATACATATCACCTTTGTGTGTCATAGTATCTAGAAACCAGAACCTTTCAATGATAACATCATTGTAATGTTATCAACCCTGTGAAATTATAACTATCTCACAACCTTTATTTCACATTTTTTTCAGAGAAATTTAATGCAATACCTGGCTGTTAACTCTTTATAGGTAGCATTTTGCAGATTATGTTGATATTTTGGGGGATCTAAATGTACCTTTTATTCTTGAAAGTAACATACTTCTACACAGTCAAGGCTTTTAGATTTTTAAAGATTTATTTTAAGGGCAGATTGGAAAAGAAAGATGGAGGGGGGGGGAAATTCCATGTATTTGTGCACCCATCTAATTGCCACAGCAACTGAGTCTGAGCCAGGCCTAAGCCAGGAGCCAGAAACTCCATCTGGGGCTTTGATGTGGATGGCAGGAAATGGATTATTTAGGCCGTAATCTATGCCTCCAAGGTACCTTAGCAGAAAGCTGGATCAGTAATGCAGAATAGATTGTACTTCTACCAGGCATCACAATGTTTGATAAGGGCAAGCCCATTGGCCTAATCCACTGTAGCAGAACACCATTCCCCAGACATGCTTCTTTTACTTCTGTGATAGATGGTATGATCTTTGGTATAAATATGTTGGATTTTTTAGCATTCATTTTTAATGCAACAGTAACAATCTGTGCTTCTGTAACTTTATCTACATTAGCTTATTTTTATTTCTCCTCCCAAGTTATTTTTCTTACATTGATAATAATTTGCTTTTCATAATTTGATGACTTTTTAAGTTACAGCTATTATCAGGGCCAGCACTGTGGCTCACTTGGTTCATCCTTCTCCTGCGGCTCCAACATCCCATATGGGCACCAGTTCTAGTCCCGGTTGCTCCTCTTCCAATCCCACTCTCTGCTATGGCCGGGAGGGTACTGGAGGATGGCCCAAGTGCTTGGGCCCCTGCAACTGCTTGGGAGACCAGGAGGAAGCACATGGCTCCTGGCTTCAGATCATTACAGTGCCAGCTCTAGCAGCCATTTGGGGAATGAACAGAAAATTCATCAGAAAATTCCCTATTTTTACTTTTCACACAATTATTTCCCCTTTCAAATTACACATTACTACTCACAGTAATCATAACATATCTTATTTCATAATGTGTGTGTCCATTTTTATTTGTTAGTAATCACAACATATGTTTTTATAACACGTGCATCACTTTTTATTTTACCTTTTAATCTATTGCTATAACCTGTGTATCACTAACATCCTAGTAAGCCAGTGGTGATACAGTGACCTTGTGCCAATCTTGGTTTGAATTTTCATTGTGAGTTCATCAGCTTGCTCAAAGCTCTGTGAGTCCTCCTGGGAAATTTCATGTGTATACAGGAGTCCTAGGCCAGGTGTATTTACTCTTCCTTTCCAATTGACACATGTTTACCTTTTCCAGATTTTTATCATTCACATTTGAAATTTTCCATTGTACTTTCTAGACACTGCTGTATTTCCTGTAATATACCATGTAACATGGAAAGATCTCACCATGATTTTAGGTACTCCATTTAAAAATGTTTTTAATTTTTTTATTTAAAAAATAGATTTATATATATACAGACAGAAGGAGAGACAGAGGGAAAGGTGTTTCATCTACTAGTTCATTCACCAAATCTTCTCTATGCCTGGAGCAGAGCCTATTCAAAGCCAATAGCAAAGAACTTCTCTAGGTCCCCCAAACAGGTTCAAGGGCTTATGTTCTTAGCCCATTCTCTCTACTGCTTTCCCAGGCCATAGCAGAAAGCTGTATTAGAAGAGAAGCAGCCAGGACATGAACTAGGACACATATGGGATGCCAGTACCACTGCCAGAGGCCTAGCCTACTATACTACAGCACCAGGCCCTACAAAATACTTTAAAGTTTGTTCAGTTGGACACTTTTTCACCAAATACATTTATGCCTGCTAATTAATATTACTCCAACTAAGTTATTCAGTTTCACTTTCCATTTTAGAAAAAGATGTTATGGGCCAATGCTGTGGCACAGTGGGTAATGTTCTGCCCTGAAGTGCCAGCATCCCATATGTGTGCCAGTTCAAGTCCTGGCTTCACCACTTCTGATCCTGCTCTCTGCTATGGCCTGGAAAAGCAGTAGAAGATGGCCCAAGACCTTGAACCCCTGCACCCATGTGGGAGACATGAAAGAAGCTCCTGGCTCCTGACTTTGGATGGATGCAGTTCCAGCCTTTGAAGCCACCTGGGGAGCGAACCAGTAGATGGAAGACTTCTCTCTCTCTCTCTCTCTCTCTCTCTCTCTGCCTCTCCTCTCTCTGTATAACTCTGACTTTCAAATAAATCATTTTTTTTTAAAGAGAGAGGCAGCCCCTGCACCCAAGGTTCAGGGCCCTGTTCTTTAAAAAAAAAAAAAGATTGAAAATATTTTATGTAGTGAATGTTCTCGTTTTTGCTATTGTGTTTGAATTTATTGCTATTTCTCTCTCTCTCTCTCTCTCTCTCTCTCTCTCTCTCTCTCTCTCCTACTCCCTTTCTCTGTCTCTCTAAATGAGTGCCACTACTATGAATCTGTGGCCATCTTGCCTGATTTTTAATTGTGATGTGATCAGGTCACTCAAAATTCTGAAAGTTGTCCGTGCAGCATTCATGTTCACAGTATCTGGGGTAAGTTTAGTCTTTTACACCTTCAAAGTCATTTTAAACTTAGTTGACTTTTATAATTGCAAAGTTATGATTCACAGAAATTTTCCAAAATGTAGCTATAGATACACTTTCTCTTAAAATTATTAAAATAGATGGAATGATCTCTGGTTGTTTTACATTCATTGATTTTTATTTTTTATTTCACTTCAAATTTAATTATAATTAACTATTTTCACCAAATTCCCTCATATCTCCTTTTAAATAGAATTTATGGGGTTGTAAATTAATCTACAGTTTTAGAAATTTTGTAAAGCATACTTCTAGATATTAGGATGATTTCTTTAAGTTCATTTTCTTAAGTGATTTGATTATTCATTGATTCAATGTATTGAGAAATTTTTTTATATTTCTTTTTTTTAAAATTTTTTTTGACAGGCTGAGTGGATAGTGAGAGAGAGAGAGAGAGAGAGAAAGGTCTTCCTTTTGCCGTTGGTTCACCCTCCAATGGCTGCTGCAGCCGGCGCATCTTGCTGATCTGAAGCCAGGAGCCAGGTGCTTCTCCTGGTCTCCAATGCGGGTGCAGGGCCTAAGCACCTGGGCCATCCTCCACTGCCCTCCCGGGCCATAGCAGAGAGCTGGCCTGGAAGAGGGGCAACCGGGATAGAATCCGGTGCCCCAACTGGGACTAGAACCCGGTGTGCCGGTGCCACAAGGCAGAGGATTAACCTGTTGAGCCATGGCACCAGCCTATATTTCTTTTTTAAGTATAGTGGAATATCTTTTTACAACAAATACTCCTCTATTTTGACTTGTCACATCGTTATTTCTCATATTGCATTACTAATTTTTTAACAACTGTTATTTGTTTATTTGACAGGTAGAGTTACAGATAGTGAGAGAGACAGAGACAGAGAGAAAGGTCTTCCTTCCATTGGTTCACTCCCCAAATGGCCGCCACGGCCAGAGCTGTGCCAATCTGAAGCCAGGAACCAGGAGCTTCTTTCCTGGTTTCCCATGTGGATGCAGGGCCTAGGCACTTGGGCCATCCTCCACTGCCCTCCCAAGCCACAGCAAAGAGATGGACTGGAAGAGGAGCAACCGGGACTAGAACCTGGCACCCATATGGGATGCCGGCACTGCAGGCAGAGAATTAACCTAGTGTGCCACCACACTGGCCCCTGCATTACTAAATTTTGCTGACTAAATCTGTACATTAGTTAAAATATTTATTTCATAGCATGAGCATCTACCTTATTTGGTTTTGAAAAATATTTTGCTCATGTTGAAAAAGGTTATGTAGACATAGCATTTATTCAATAATGTTTTACAACAAATGAAAATTGTATTGCGGCCACAGGGCCAAGGATTCTGGCAGGGCATCCCAGTATGGGCAGAGCCATAATTGACCATAATGGGGTAGAAGTTTTTCTGTTTGTTTATTTTTAAATATTTATTAAGTTTTTTAGATTTTTTTTTATTTTGATAGCCAGGGTCACAAATAGGAAGAGGGAAATATAGAGGCTGAGAGAGATTGGTATCCATTGGTTTACTCCTGAAATGGCCACAGTGACTGGGATTGGGTCTGGCTGAAATCAAGAGACAGTAGCTTCCTATAGGTCTCCCACATAAGTGCAAGGGCTTTTGAATTTGGGACATTTCCACTGTTTATCTAAGCACCTTAAGAGAGAGGTAGATCTGAAATGGACTACTGAAGCTCAAAACTATGCCCCTGTGGGATGGTGACATCACAGGAGGTAGAGATAATTGATATGGCTGCATTTTTTGTGTGACAGTTGGCATCACAGAGATGTAGTTGAGTTTAACACTTGAGGCAGATCATGTCACATTTGTATATTTACACAAATATATAAAATGATTTCTTTATCCAGTCAATAATTAATCCAGTCAATAATTAATGGAGATCTCAGTTGATTCCATATCTTAGATATTGTGAATTGAGCTGCAATGGAATGGGAGTACAGATAACTCTTTTATATACCAATTTTTTTCTTTACTTGATTTGCAGAAATTCCAAGGAGTGCAATGGCTCGGTCATATGGTACATCTGTGTTCAGATTTTAGAGATATCTCCATGCTGTCTTATACAGTGGTTGAACAAGTTTACATTCCTACCAACATTGGATTAGTGTACCTTTTTCCCCACATCCTCATGAACATTTGTTGTTTGTTGATTTCTGTATGAGAATCATTCTAACTGTGGTGAGGTGAAACTCATTGTCATTTTGACTTGCATTCCTTAAAGGATAATAATTCTGGACATTTTTTCAAAATTTCATTGGTCATTTTAATTTCTATTCCTGAAAAATGACTATCCAAGTTCTTTTTCTCAATGCTTAACTGGATTGTTTGTTGTGTCATTGTTGAGTTTCTTGATTTTTTTATAGATCCTGGATATTAACCCTTTATCAGTTGCATAGTTTCCAGCTATTTTCTTCCATTCTGTCAATTGCTTCTTTACTGTGCTAAGTGTTTCTTTTGCAGTACAGAAGCATCTCAGCTTGAAGTAATCCTATTTGTCAATTTTGATTTTGATTGCCTGTGGTTTGGGGTCTTTTCCAGTAAGTCTGTGCCCATGCCAGTGTTTTGAAGAATTTCCTCACTGTTCGCTAATAGATTTTATCAGGTTGTAGATTTAGATCTTTGATCCATTTTGAGTAGATTTTTGTGCAAGGCCTAGGTTGTGGACTTGTAGCATACTGCTGCACATGGAGATCCAGTTTTCCCAGCACCATTTGTTGAAGGGGTTGTCCTTGCTCCAGGGATTGATTTTAGCGCCTTTGCATGGATTGATTTCTGGAACTTCTATTCTGTTCCATTGGCCTCTACCTGTCTGTTTTTGTACAAACACCAAACTGTTTTGGTTATAATTACACTTTAGTATGTCCTGAAATCTACTATTTTGATGCCTCTGACTGTTTTTGTTGTGTAAGATTGATTTAGCTATTTGGGTTCTCTTGTTTTTCATATGATGTCTCCACTGAGTGCTGGGGTTCTTGCCCAGGTGGCTGAGAGCACTTCTGGCTTGTTGGTGCCCTTGGCTGCCACTGTAATATGTGAGCCTGTGAAGGCAAAGGAGGCACCCATTGAATGCGTATCCATTGCAACATAAGGCCCTGGGGCCCTTGATCCTATTCTTGATAGAAGTACAAACCTGATATGTGTTGTTTGGAATATGTAGGTGAGGCAAAGTAGAGCCCCTTAGTAGAGCAACATGTGTGAATCAATCTCCTTAGTTTGAGAACCATAAAGGTGTCAGTGTTAAAGAGTATCAACTGCTCTGGTGGATAGGGGAGGAGTGGAGATGTGGCATGCTGGTATTGCCTGAGTGGATGGGTTGACCTTGAGCACAGGTACCAGACATAATCAGTTGTGATGTCATAAAACTTATGGAGATGTAATAATCATTTGCAAAATAATAAAAGCTGTTAGATGTCATTACTGTAGCACTGACATCATAATCAATGATGATATCACCATTGGGATGTGATAAAATACCATTATGGTTTTATAAAATCCATTATAACCCCATTTTACATACCATGTGATGTCATAAACCAGCATTGTACATTATAATAAAGTGTGGTGACATGAAATGATTGTGATATCATAATCAACTTTAGTGTCATAAAATCCTTGTGATGTCATAAACTCAAGATTGTGATCCAGTAATCAATCATAATTTCATCAAACACAAAAATGAATTCATAATTTATTGTGGTATGGTATAAAACTTATGATTTCATGATTCATTGGTATGTCATACAATCCATTGATATGTCAAAATGAATTGTTATAAAAACAATTTTCGTTACCAAAAACCATTGTGAAGCCACAAACCTACCTTGTGACATTATAAGCAACTGTGATGTAAAAGAAATGCAGGTGATATTAATGAATTGTGGTCATACAGCATTATTGTGGTGTCATGATCTTTGTAACGGCATGTACAAAATTCATATGATGTTTTAACTTAATGATTGCAATGCCACAGAATTAAAATTGTTACATTATGAAAATCATTATGATGGCAAAATCAATTCTGATGTTATAAAGTCATTGTAACATCCTGACTCTACAGCTATGATATCAAAATTAATTATAATATCGTTAATAGCCTTATGATGTCATAATCAATATTGGTGCAATAAATCAACTTGTATTATAAATCATCTACTGTGATGTCATAATTATTTGATATTAAAAACCACTCTGAATTAATCAATATTCGTATGCCATCAACCTACCATTGTGATGTCATAAACCATTGTTTTGTCATAATCTTTTGTAATGTAATAAGCCACTGTTATGAAGTCTATCAATTTGATGTCACAAAACCATTGATATTATATACCATCATTGTGAAAATAAAACAAACCATTGTGATCTCATAAAGTAACCATTATTTTCATAATCAATTTCAATGTGATAATCTACCTTCATGAAAAGATAAACCTACCATTGTAATACATAATCAATTTTATGTCATGAAACACTTGTCATAATCAATTAGATGTGATAGGTCATCTTTGTAATGTCATAATCAATTGTGATGTCATAAAATCATTGTGATGTATAAACTAACATTAGTTTGCCATCAACTGACCATTGTAAAGTTATACAGCAACTGGCATAATTTCATAATAATTATGATGTTATAAAATATATGTAATATCCAACTATTATTGCGATATCAGAAACCCACCATGACATCATAATGTATTGTGATATTAATGTTATTAATATTATGTGTAGTTCAATGTGAATTAATGCTATGACTAGTGCTCAAACAGTATTTTGCACTTTGTGTTCTGTGTGGGGGCAAACTGATGAAATCTTTACTTAATATATACTAAATTGATCTTCTGTATGTAAAGATAATTGAAAATGAATCGATGTGAATGGAATGGGAGAAGGAGTGGGAGATGGGAGGGTTGCCGGTGGGAGGGAAGTTATGGGAGGGAAATGCCATTGTAATCCATAAACTGTACTTTGTAAATTTATATTTACTAAATAAATGTTTAAAAAGTTAAAAAAACACAATTGTAATATGATCAACTGAAATTTAATTTACTTAAACTTACAGATAATAAAATTTATTGTTATGAATAATTTTGATGTCATAAAATTATTATAATGCCACAGTGTAAACCTTAGTTCTCATGTCATAATCAAATGTGACATCACAAACTAACTGTAATTATGAGTGATTCTGTTGTCATGAAATATATTGTGACAACATAATCATTATGTAATAAAATTACAATGATATAAACAACTAGTGGATGTACTAAACATTCAATTGTGATGTTATAAACCAATCATTGTACAATCATAATAAATTGTGATGTCATAAAAGTACCATGATGAGGCCATAATTGTGATGCTATAAAGAGACCCTTGATATCAAAATCAATTTGTTATAAGCTCTAATTATGTCATATACTACATTTTGATGTCACACTAAATTTTTGTCATAAAACCTAATGTGAAGTCTTTATGAACCATCATGTTGTCATAACTGATTTCAATGTGATAAACTTTTGTGAAAGCAAAAATATACTATTGCAATATGATAATTAATTATGGTGTTTTTTTTTTTTTTTTGCACAGGCAGAGTGGATAGTGAGAGAGAGAGACAGAGAGAAAGGTCTTCCTTTGCCGTTGGTTCACCCTCCAATGGCCGCTGCGGCCAGCGCATCTCGCTGATCCGAAGCCAGGAGCCAGGTGCTTCTCCTGGTCTCCCATGCGGGTGCAGGGCCCAAGGACTTGGGCCATCCTCCACTGCCTTCCCGGGCCATAGCAGAGAGCTGGCCTGGAAGAGGGGCAACCGGGATAGAATCCGGCGCCCCGACTGGGACTAGAACCCGGTGTGCTGGCGCTGCAAGGCGGAGGATTAGCCTGTTAAGCCACGGCACCAGCCTCAATTATGGTGTTTTAAACCAAAACTGTAACATAATCAATGTGATGTCAAAAACTGCCATGGTGATATAATTAGGATGCCATGAATCACTGTTGTGATGTCACAAACTACAATTGTGATGTTATAAACCACATTTACAATGCCATATTCTATTGTGATGCCTTAAACAGCATTCTGATGTCATCAAAAGCAATGATGTCAAAATCTGCTGCGATGCCATAAAATATTGTGATGTTATAATGCTAACAATGAAATGTCACAGTAAATTGTGAAGTCACAAAGACTTGAGTCATGAAATCATAAATCTAACCTTGTATTGTTCTAATCAATTGTGATATCATAAATAAAATTGTGATGTTAGAAACTAACATTGTTAATCCATACACTACCATTGTGATATCATCAAAATGATTGTGATGTTATAATCAATTATGATGTCATAAACCATGATTTGGTGTCATAAACTACTTTTGTGATGTTGTAAGCCATTATGATACTATAAAATACCTTAGAAATGTCAGAACCAATTATGATTTCATAAAAATTGTGGTGCAAAATGTATTGGCATCTCATTATCAATTGTGATTAAATAAAGCATTATTAATAAAGCTACACTTATTATGTCATAATAAACTGTGAAGACAAACACCATTATTTTCCTGTAAACATTTACAATACCATAAGAATGGCACTGTGATTTCACGAAAAATATTAGTATTGTCAAAATTTATGTGATGTAAAAACATCATCATGATATCCTAGAGCTAACATAGTGATGAAATAATTGTTATGGTGTAAAATTGCTTTTGTTATAATAATAAGTTGCTGTGTGATAACCCACCACTATGATATCATAATGCTATGATTGTTATATTATAACTATGAAGCCATAAAAACCATTTAGAAATTATGATTGTATAAAAGCTGTTGTGATATCATCAATGTAATACTGTGTATTGAATTGTGATGCATTAAAGCACAACTTTTATATTGTAAAATGAGTGCTGTGATGTCATCTATAAATATGATGCCATAAAAACCATTGTGATGCCATATTTGATTGTGATATTACAACACTGTTTGTGTTGTAATAAGCTTAGCATTGCTGTGCCATAAGAAATTTGTTGTGACAAAAAAAACTAATGACATAAACAATTTTGATGTTATATACCACTATTGTGATGCTATAAAAGGCATTGTGATGTCACAACCAAATAATTGTGATGTCACAAATTGAATTTATGATATTTTAATCAATTCAGTGTGATGTCATAAATTTATCATTGTGATGTAAACCCATCTTGATGTCATAAACTAACCATTGTAATTTCATAGAAATAATTGTGAATTCTAAATCTAGCATTTCAATATAATAATCAATTGGGATTTTGTACTCCACCATTGTGTTTTAAAACACTTAGCACTGATAGAATCAATTCTGAAGTCATAAAAAGGATTTTGAGATCATAAACTAACATTGTGATATTATTGTGTGATGTGATTAATTTTGTGACACTGAACATTGACATGCCATAGTGCAATCATTGTGATGTCATAGAATATTATGTCACTCATATTTTTAGTGTAAGTTCCCATCAATTGATATGTCCTAACCTGATTATTGTGATATCATAAATATTTGTGGTTAGTCTACTGTGATATCATAAATGAATTATTGTGCTGTTAAACCATTATGGTGTAATAATCTAGTCTGATATAATTTAGCACTGTAATGCCATAAACATACCGTTGTGATTCCCTAAAACAGTTATGTCAAAAACATTTGTAATATTTTGTACCATTGTGAGATCATAAACCAAACATTGTAATGTCATGAAGATTTGTGATCTCTTTCACCTCTGTGATGTCATAAATGAACCATTTGATGGAGTAAAATTTTGTCAATCACATTCTGATGTCATAAACATCATCATTTTAAAATTATGTCATTCACCCATGTGAGGTTATGAACAAACATTGAGATGATAAAACTGAATAGTTTACATCATTCAGCACTCAGACATTATCAAACCACTGTGATGTCATTCAACTTCATGATGTCATATATGAAATATTGTGGTGTCATAAACATTCAGAATTGTGATGCACTAGAATAACCGTTGTGATGTTGTGAACTACAGTGATAGAATTTAAATCATGATGTCACAAACGATGTGTAATAAATCAAAACTTGTGATATCATAAAACATTGTGATGCCATTCACAGTTCAGATTTCATAAACCATGCAGAGATGTCATAATCTAACTATTGTGGTATCACAAAACATTGTGATATTATTCACCATTGTGACAATCATCATAATGTCATGGAACATGGTGATATCATAAATCAACCCATAGCATGTTAAAAAAATTGTGTTGTCATAAAGCACCCATTATTAAGTCATAAATCATTGTGATATCATTCACCATTTTGGCATAATATTCTAAATATATATAATAAACCATCCATGTGATGTCATAAATAATGTGAGCAATTCATATGGCAAGTGCTGCAGCATTGGTGGCATTTTGCCTGTGGGAGGAAGGAAATGATTTCAACTTCCAGTTCTCTGAAAAGACCTTCTGTCCCTTCTGGCTCATCCAATCCACCTCCTCAAGTACTGTTCCTTCTCAGCTCATTCACATATCAGATTCCAAAGGGCTGAGTCTCATTTCATTACTTTTTCTGATCTTCCCACAGCTGTATGTTAGGGCATTGACACTTCTCTTGGGGGACCCTTTTCCATGGGGCCACAGTTTGCAATTTGAGCTGGTATGTAACCTTGAACATGTGCATGTGAGTAAATTTATGGGGAAAGGAAAAAAGCAAGAAATAAGAGCACAGAGAAATTACCCTTTTCCCTTGCTCAGCTGAACCAATTTGGTGCACAGAGGATCAATCCACCTTCCCAATCCCTGCCTATAAGAGTTAACACTGGATACTAAACTGTTCCAGTTCTGATACTCCATACTGCAGTGCATGAAATGAACAATAGGTGTCTATGAGTGCAAGGGACTATTCCACACATAGGAACTTAAGTTCAGGGGACAGTGTTCTAAGCCTCAAGGTGGAAGCTGAGGATGTGGAGTCACATCCAAGCTATAAATGTGGATCTTGTCTTTCTAGAAAATACTCCCAGGAACAGACTAATGAATTTAAGTTGTAGAATCATGTCTGGTTATTAGGACTGGAGATTGAAGGAATGTACCCAGAGTCCAGGAACCAATTTGTATCTAAGAACACATGGTTACATTT